>OZ023160.1:23122369-23124869 GCA_963678695.2 Diplodus puntazzo | reverse complement strand
ATAACCTTATCACAATGATATCATGATCCATTACCCAATTTATCACACAGACAATCATTATATAAACATCTCTGTTTCTGGTCCAGTGCACATGGTGGATTAATGTGGCAAGGGTATTGATCCCATAACAAGCAAGATGCGTCTAACAAGCCAACATTAGACGTATACAGACATTAGTTTGTAGCTCATGCACTGTGCACAAGTGACAGGCAGAACCAAGGGAGTCAGTCAATGCTATTGGATTTATGTGAGACATTAAGCAAAGTTTGAAGTTCCATTTTGTGTTAACAGACCCATGTCAGAGAAAGCGAGAGAGAGAGCTGCAGCTTTTAGCTCCAGAGGAGCAAGAAGCGGTGGTTAAAAATCGGTCGACGCTTTGCACACTTATCAGCAGAGCCCATAAAAAAAAAAACATTTAGGCTACGCAGTGTAATGATGCTCAATATGGACACATTATATCACACCGTTTTGAGATATCAAAAGGCAACATGCATAACATTATTATTAATTTTGCTTTTATTCAGCTGAGGTGCAATTTACAGTCGAGTACAATCCAAGTGGTAACAGTATGATGCTCCATTTGCATGTGAACAAGTAAAAAGGGGGATTATGTCAAAAGTAGACCTCGGGGTATCTTTGCCCCTCAACAAAGCAGATGTTATATGCATGAAGTCGCGTTAGAGTTAGTGGTAGAACAGCTGTAAACTGCATCCCCTCTCGTTTCACTTAAACTGTTCAAAATGGCTGTGGATCAGCTCTGACATGGGCATGAGTTTTGTTTGTTACGATTAATCACACTCCTTTTTATGTGCTGTGGCATGCATACAGTTTTTGCACATAAAAACAAACAAGCAGGCCCCTTAAAACCACTGACTGTCTCAGTTATACACTGGTAAAAGATAATGTTCCTTCTGGTTTTAGTTTTAATATATGGCTGTGTGTCCAGACAATGAAAAGAACAGTGAAGTAACAAAGGGCTTGGCAGTAGAGATATTCCCATATACATTTTTTCCTTCCCCATACCGATTGTGATACCTGAACTTGACAGTATGTATTGTCCAATGCTGAGTACCGATCTGATACCAGTGCGTCACTTGCTGTGAAGGGATATTGGCTACCTGTGCTGTATGAAAAACCTTTTGAGTTGCATACCAATGTGAGGGATGCTGCTATGAAGTACTGGGGTTTATTTTCTAATAAATAATTTAGTATCCGATCAGTGCATCTACTCTATAATACTGCATTTTGCATCAGTATTGGAGGCTTTTCCAATACTGGTATTGGTATCAGAGTAAACTGCTGGGCAATATGGTTGATGTCCATATTAGGATATTAATGGCATTTTAGAAAATCAGTATAAAGGAAAAATACAGGAACACTAATTTATTAATACAAACCAATGGCACAGCATACATATAAAGAGATCCCTGACTTTTTCACTCATAAGGTCTGTTGTGTGAGCTGGTAAAATGATTACATTTAATAGTTATTGATGACAAATCTTGTGACTGTGATGACAAATTGTGACTTGATCTCTTCTCCTGTCTCTGTCCCTCCCTCCCCAGCTTGAAAAAGGCAAGCATTGGCTTCGAGAATATGTTCGAAGAGGTCCCCATCATCATCAAAAACTCCCATCTCATCAACGCACTGATGTGGGAGCTGGAGGACAAGTCTACGGTCGCAGACAAGCACGAACTGCTCAACCTCTCAAGCAGGTCAGACGTTAGCTCATGCAGCACATTTGCCAAGAAGGCCCAAGGCCAGACACCTTGGTTGTAAGAATTGTTAAGAGTGAATGCAAGTACATCTGCATTCCGGATCGCCTATTTTTCAACAGTTTTTTTTTCTCTGGGGACCAACATTTACAAAGTGTTTCTGCATGGTGTGTGGGGGATAGTGAGTGATTATTCTATCCTCTATAAAAAAACAAACCTTGACCTTCAGTCCTGCTATAAATGCTCTGACACTGAAGATGCAGGTGATCTAATAGATTCAAGTAGATTCTCTCTCAATTCTGTGTGGGGACACAGTGTTGTAGTCCCAGATTAAACTATTTATTTAGTTTTGGGGTCTCAAAGCTCCTTTTGACAGAACCTTAAGACTAATCATCTTGAACTTCCATCGACCTGTGTAGGATCGTAATGGTAGAAATTCCAATATTTCCTGCTATGTAATTACATTACAGCATCTTGTATCTTTGGGATTACTGCCTACATCATTATGTTTTGTAAGCATATGAGCAAGATCCAACATGAAAAAATGCAGCTATTATAGGGTTTATTAACATACCTCAGCATCTGCCTCTGTGCAAAATCACACTATAATCAAACCAAGGAAAAACCTAAGGTTACTGATTGAAATTGTATCACTCCAAACCATCCAACACTAAGCAAAGTGTCACCCCAATTTGATTGATTTGCACACGGTTGCCATAGTTACCTGCTAAGTAATACTGTCTACTTAAAATGTGTCTTACAAGCTTTAAAACCATGTCATGGTC